>CP139502.1:287115577-287135546 GCA_021014915.2 Artemisia tridentata subsp. tridentata
ATCAGTAACAACATCCGAAATAACTTTAACAACATCAACCAGCACCTTCTCCTTCTCCTGAACAACACTCGGTGCCTTTTTCTGAAAAACCGGCACCTTCTCCTTCTCTTGAACAACAACCGGCGCCTATAATTGATCACAAGACTTCAATCTACTGGCTGAAATAAGCTAATCCAAACACTCATTCCATCATAACTTCAATCTGCTGATTCATATAACTCATTACCAAGCCATATTATTCCAAAAAAGTTTTAAAATCAAAATAAGCAACATATCACATCTATACAAAAAATAATAAAAAATAAGCAACAAAATAAGCAATGAAGCAACATATACTGACTAATATAACAAAATAAGCTAAAAATATACCCGAATCTTCATTTGGAAGCTTATTTTGATCGGAAAGTAGCAACAAATCCGATTTAGCCAACGAACCGCCTTTAGATAGAGCTAGTTCATCTCGCATGTCCATTTTAATGGAATGATTTAAAGAATTAGGGTTTCGCGGTGGTTTGACGGTGGTTTAGGGGTGGTTTAGGGTTAGACGAATTGGGGAGAGAGAGAGTAACCGTTGTGTGTTTGTGTATCGGGGTGAGTGTGTGTGTGTGAATAAAGGGTTTTGTTATGAAATAGAAAATGACTAAAATGCCCCTCAGAATATTTTAATTTTAAAATGATAATTAATCTAAACCGTTGGATAGAAGGCGGATGGATGGTTGAGATCTTGTGATTTGTTCCTTAGATAAATGTTATTTCGTATGGAACTTTTCTCATGAAAGCCAACACTTTTGAAACACAAATAAAGTAAAATAACTAAATCCTACATAGTATCAAAACTAGATAAATGAAGCTGAATCATTGAATATATAGTATTCACATAATCCATTTCAGATTTATTTTTTTGTTTGTTCAAGCCATTTTAGATATAACATGTAGAGTTAGGATCAAATGAGACAAATAATTAAAATTAGAAGGATGATAAGTAACCATAAGGCTACCCCGAATAACAACATCATCAACCCATATTTTTCCTGCTACATCAACTTTCTCTCTGTTGCGACCTAGAAACGAACTTTTAAGCACAGTAAGGCGACCAACACTAAAAAAAAATACCCCACAAAAATACAATATAATTAATTAAACACACACATATTTGTTTGTTTCTCAATTTGATCGATTGTCCAAATCGGTTACCTCCTCGACCCACTTAACACTCGACCGACTCCAACCCTTAACCCCCGACCCCACAACAACGACAACCCAATCCAACCCTGACAACCCAATCGGTTGAGGATGTTATTGCGCCTAGCCTAACCACACATTTAAAATGTGGGGTTATAATTACTTCTCACGCTTCTCATTTTTATTATTCTTCTCAATAAGACTACCCGTAGTGGTCCTTGGTGAGCCTTGGGTGGCGCATGACCCCACTAAACCAACCCTCACTCATGCGTGAGTTAGCCCAAAAACATCTAACAATGGTGAGTTGCTCACCACTTGGTAATCGTGCAATGTTATATTATTTATTTGGTTTGTGAGTTTGTGGGGTACTTTGTAGGGTTTATTTAATTTAATTGAAAGGTGGGGGTGGTGTGACTAATGTGGGTGAAAAGTGAGAGGGAGTGAAGGGAAGTAAATGGAGAGAGAAAGCTGAGGTGACGCTGAGGTAGAAGGTGAGTGAGAGTGTTTTTCGATGACCACTAAGGCTACTTACAGTAGTGACCCTCACCGACCCTCACTTTTCCTGCCACCTCAGCTTTCTCTCTCCTGCGACCTATAGCCGACCTTTTAGGCACAATAAGGCGACATACACTAAAAAAAACATACCCGATAAAAATACATTTTAATTAAATTAAAACACACACAACACACCACTCGACCTAGGTCGAGTCCTCGACCCACTTCTCTCTCGACCCTCAGCGACCGAGACCTCCCACAACAAGGACGACCGATGCCGACCTGCATGACCGAGTCGGTCTACCCCATTATTGTGCCTAGCCTAAGGGTAGTCTAAAAGCAAATACAAAAATAAAGACTACAAAATTAAATGGTATAATATAGTGTAATCAAAAGTAACAAACACATTTACTTAAAGGGATAGCTTGGCTACAATTATATGTAGCCAATTGACTACAATTCCTTCACAAAAAACACACTAGCAATAAATCAAGGACTCACAAAAAAAATCAGATGCCCACATTTATAGCACAAAATTGTAGCCAATTGGCTACAATTAATTGTAGCCAATTGGCTACAATTAATTGTAGCTAATATATTCCCTTACTTAAAAGTGCAACTAAATATGTACTTATTTCTTTTTGGTTGCTCTACATCAAGCACAACTACAAAATAAAACCACACATTCTGTTGAAAATGTAAACAACAAAAAAGTTCAAAATAAAATAATAAATACCAGGAAAGATTAAAAAAAAAAAAAAAAAAAAAAAAAAAAAAAACTCACAAACGACAAAACCAATAGCACATAAAGTCACCCACTAACCTTATCTTCTTTTCTTCTTCCTGATCATCTTCTTTAACACTCAACATCTGTCGTTCAAACTCGTCAGGAAAAAACGCAACCCTACTTATAAAATAATTGATGCCCCCTGAAACAGGACTACATGAGTTTGAATTCTTCGATCAAAAGAAGTTACTAGCTTGTAGACAAGTTTCATGGTTTTAACTCAAAAATCTAAACTACTAAGCACAAAAGATAAGATACTTGAATTAACTTTCAATCACAAAAGGACTCAAATAAACTTGAGTAAACTGCAAAAAATGTCCCTAAATTTTTCGAAAAAATGCAAAAAATGTACTCGAAAGAAAACTGCAAATATTGTCCCTAATGTTTCAATTTTCTGCAAGTTATGTCCTTGAAGCGTTACTGTAGCTGCAAAAAATGTTTTTTGGCTAACGCTCGTTAGTTTTTTCACGTTAGATACCTGTGAAATGACTATTTTACCCTCGCCTACTACAAAGATATTTTTTGCAAGAACATTTTTTGTAGTTTACTATTCATTTTCTTTTTGACTTCCCATCACCCCCCCCCCCCCCCCCCCCCCCCCCACCACATAACCATCACCACCACCTTTTACTCTTCATATTCATCTTCTCCGGTGAACAAACCCAGATTCCGGTCACTTTTTTTCTTTTTTTTCTTTTTTATTATTATTATTATTATTATTATTATTATTTAAATATGATTTTGCCAAAAAAAATTATCTTCTATATTAACCACTAACAAAAATCTGATTTGCTTGATTTTATTTAAAGAACGTGTATATATTTATTAACAATCAGGTATTAATTTAAATTGATTCAAGGTTTCGTTTATGACTAAGTTTTTTTACAGTAGTATTTTACAATCAAAATTTGATGATTAATAAATTAATGGTACAAAAGCTATCCGTCGGTGTCTATATCTTCTACAACAAGATACCATCAATTCATATTAGTTTTATTTTTATTTTTTCTCAAGAACACCATAACATAATCTTTTTTTCTTTATTTTTTTCCTTCCTTAAAATTACAAAATGAAATACCATTTGTAGAGGTAGCAATTTATGCCCAAAATAAAAAAATGAGCTAATTTTAGCTACTTTGTAAAAGATTTGGGCATATTTAGCCCCCTTTTTTTTTAAATGGGCACATTTAGCCCATTGAAAAGTTAAATGGGCACAACGGGCACATATTTTCTCTCAATTAGAGAACATTATAATCGTTTTTGAAGAAAAACTTATATATATATATATATATATATATATATATATAATATATATTTAATTTTTTAAATATAAATGGGGTATTACGTTTAAGGAATTTATTTCATCATTTTCGGTCTTCTATAAAGCGATTTAAGCGATTTGTATAACATGTGCCCGTTTAGGCCGTGCCCGTTTAAGCCCGTGCCCGTGCCCGCCCGGCACGCCCGTTTTGCCACCTCTAACCATTTGACTTGAGTCACATTCATTGGTGGGTTACAGGTAGTCGTTGTTGGGGGTGATGGGTGGATTAAAACTTAATCCGCTTCGCATCGTTCTCAAATTTATTCGGATCCAGCCATAACCACAACAATAAAAACTATCCGTCAGTGACGTCATCACCGTCGATTCAGCGACACCGTTACGTACAGAACCGCGGCGTTTCACCGGTGCGGTCATCCGATTGAGAAAATGACGACGAGTCGAGTGAGTACGAATAGGCTGAGTCAACGAGCTGTAAACAAATGCCGCAAAAGACGCCGTTACGGCGAGTTAACGGTGGATGGATATTATGTTTGAGTCCGTTAGTGAGAGCGAATAGGCTGTGGAGTGGAGTATGAAAGGGAAGGGGACTGATGTGGTGGTGCCGCATTTGTCGCATGCGAAGTCGTTTGTGGCTATTTTAATAGATCAAGGAAACTTGCTGATTTTGGAAGGTCTACAGATCCTAACCGTTGATTTCTTATAACTTTGACTTGGTTATTATACTTTTGTTCATTTTGGTGTTGATTTTTGTTAAATTTTTGTGATTTCTGAATATGGTATGATAATATGGTATCAGTTATTATATATTGAACAATAACTTCTTTTTGTTATGTTTACATCGATATATATCTTTGGTAAGTTTTGAGGCATAAAATTTCGGAGCCTCTCTTCTTGCACACCAAAATCATAATTGTGTCCATTTTTATGATGAATATTTAAATGGGCTAAATATACGAGTAGCCCAGTCTCTTAAGGTGTTAGGCTTTTTTGGTATCAAAAAAGTCGCTTTTTCAAAATAGCCCAGAAAATAAGCGACTTTCAAAAAGTCGCTTAAAGCGATTTTTTTTTCAATTAAGCGACTTACTATTTGTGTCCTTTTGCAGCCAAAAAGTCACTTTTTAAGCGACTTTTGCTATATTTTAAGCGACTTTTTGACTTTTTAAGCGACTTTTCGCTAGGGGCAAAAATAAAATAAAATGCCACATGTCGCTCCCACATTTAGTCGCTTATTCCTTGGGCTATTTTGAGAAAGCGACTTTTTTCGGGCTAAAAAAGCCTAACATTTTAAGCTCCGGGCTATTTGTAGAATTACCCCTATTTAAATTTAGTGGTTTTAATATACTTTTGTGTTATGAGATGTTGTGATCCGTGAATTTTTACAACTAATACACATATAATTAGATCTCGTTACAACTAATACGCATATATATAGATTTTACATAATCATGGTTAAACAATTTTATTTTTTTGGTTACAACTGCAGTTTTTTTTGCCCTATGTTTGATCAGAAGCATGGTGGTGGTTGTGTGGTGGTGATGGTTGTGTGGTGGTGGTGGTAGGGTGGTGGTTGTGTGGTGGTAGAGGGTGGTGGTTGTGTGGTGGTAGAGGGTGGTGGTGATGGTTGTGTGCTGGTGGTGGTAGGGGTGGTGGTGATTGGAAGTCAAAAAAAAAATGAATAGTAAACTAAAAAAAATGTTCTTGCCAAAAATGTCTCTGTAGTAGGCGAGGGTAAAATAGTCGTTTCACAGGCCTCTAACGTGAAAAAACTAACAAGCGTTAGCCAAAAAACATTTTTTGCAGCTACAGTAACGCTTCAAGGACATAACTTGCAGAAAATTGAAACATTAAGGACAATATTTGCAGTTTTTTTCTTCCAGGATATTTTTTGCATTTTTCGAAAAATTTATAGACATTTTTTGCAGTTTACTCAATAAACTTTAATAATTTGTGTGTTTGTTCAGATTTTCATACACGTGTCTTTTTCATTTGATTTCAAACTTTGCTGCTGAAATGAACCACTTTGTCAAACATCTTTATAAAAAAAATTGTAACCCTAAAATATTTGACTTGTAAATTCTACTAAAAGCTGAAGATATTAATTATGGATATCGAACACATTATTATATGAACCTTAAATATTTAAAATAAGAGTGGAGTTATTTTAGAAATCAAATAATGCTCACATACTAAGGGACACATCTCAAGCGTCCATCTACATATCCTCCAACGCACAAGATTAAAACTGTTTCTTTAAAAAAAAAAAAAAAAAAAACACGGAGGGGCAATCTCGTAAATTAACAACCTCACACCAACCAAACACTCCTCATTTCTATCATTATCAATCAGTCACCCAACACACCAATAAAAACACACATTACTCAGCATAGACAGCGATCTAAATCTATCATATAAACGCAAAACAAACCCTAATTTATACTAAATCAACCGTAAAATCACAGCAAAAATGAAAGAAAAGGACGCAGCTGATGATATACTCAAACAATACGGCACAAACGACGGTTCCGACGAACTTCCGATCAAAAAACTGCCTAAAAAAGGGGCGAAAAAAGCAATTAAAGGTATAATAATACTTCTTCGTTGATTTAAACACATATTTTACTATTATTTACTGTTATTTTATGCTTAAGTAATGATTCATTAGGTTTATATAGTTTATGTTGAAGTTTATGTGATTTTATAATGTTTAATGAATAATTAGTGAAGTTATTGTCATTTTTTTTTTGAAGAAAAATGTGATTCGAAATTAGGTTTTCACCGATTATAGGGATATTGTTGATGTTATTGTAAAGAAAAGTGAGGTTAGAAGGCTTAGAAGAAGGTAAAGCCTGCGGCCAAACCTTCGGCTAAGCCGCAAACAACGCCTTCGGCTAAGCCGCAGGCATAGCCTTCTGCTTTGCCGAACCCGTAATCTGCAACTAAGCCTTCAGATAAGCACTAAGCTAAGCAAAAGGCTATACCTGCATGATCACTTTTGATTTTTTACTAATTTTCCTAATAAGAAAGAAAAGCCTAATGCAAAGCCTTCGGCTGCGGCTAACATTTCGGCAGGATAAACCTTATGATATAACTTCTGAAATATTAATTTGTTTGTTAACAATATCGTTTGTTGATTAATAAAAACAGACCAAAAAATATGATAGAAGGGAAGTTGATGGACATAGATGAAAAGAAGTATGAAGCTTTTAATAAAAACATGACAAGTGTGTTCAAAACGAAACCTGGTGATTGGCAATGAAACATGTGATACCAAGTGTGTTCAAAGCAGTACTTATTATGTTTGTTAATTGATTTGATTTGATTTGATTTATTATGTGATATTCTGAGTATCACATGTGATATTCTGAGTATCACTTGTGATATTCAGAATATTGAATATCACTTGTGATACAAAATATTGGCTAAGCAACTGCATGGTTCTCCACTTGTGATAAAATGATGTTAGATAATAGTGTGTTCAAAGCTAGAGCCTCCACTTGTTCTCCAAGAGTTCGTTAACCATGGTATTTAATCGTATTTAATCGCATTCAAAATATTTGGTATTTTTATAATCATGTTTATGGTTACGTAGTAATAATGGTTAATGGTTTTGTGGGTTTTAGGAGGTGTTCTGTTCAAAGTGTACATTGTTGGAGATGCAATTAAGGTTGTGCGGCGTTTCTCTTTACCTTCATTTGTATTTGCCAATTTTAGTGCGACCATTTATTTCAGTTAAAACTAAAGTATTCGACATCAGTTTATTTTTATTCTTTCTGTTTGTGTATGTTCGTACTTCTTACATCTGATTATATGTATGCAGGGATGGATGGGTGTGAGCAGTTCATGGATGTAAACGATATGATAAGAGAAGAAGATTTTATGATGCATAAAACAAATAACACTGGAAGTGGTGCACCTCCTCCATTTTACCTTCAAAGAACTGGACGTAATGTCCAGCAGTTTGTTGCAGACGTGGTGCCTGGATACAGACCAAGGAGGCCAAGTGTCCGTGAAAGGAATCTCTTGAAGCGCAAAGCCAAAATAAATTCAAAAGACCAAACCAAAGGTTGGTCTAAAGATGGAGAACCTGACGGCTCAAACACTAAAGAATTGATTTCTCCTAAAGGAATGTCTCCAGATGTACCACCTTCCAGTTCGGTAATGGATGTTAAATTTACTGTTTTTATTTTTATTATTTAAATCAAATTCTAAACGTTCCATTTTGAATATCCACACAGCTATTTCAGGATGCTATTCCTGATGAAGACAGCAGTGAGCAAGAAAAAGATGGAACCTGGCCTTACCATAATATTGTCGAACAACTCATACTTGATATTTTTGATCCTGGTAAGCTGCTGCCAAACTCATGTACTGTTTGTTATTTGCTATCCTGTATCCTACTAATGATGGAATTTTAAACTAATGCCTCCAGTTTGGGAGGTGCGGCATGGCAGTGTGATGGCTTTAAAGGAAATCTTGACACATCAAGGTGGCTGTGCGGGGGTACTTATGTCAGACAACAACTCTGATGCCGTAGTACAAACCGAGTCTGAAGATAATTGGGGAGTGCTGTAAAGAGAGAACGGGAAATTGATTTGAATATGCAAATGAAAACAGAAGAAAGCGAGCCAAATCTTAAAAGGCAGAAGTCTGAAGATGCATCATTTGACCCGATGCAAGACTTGGTCTCCACAACTAATGATGCTACCTTAGATATGAATAAAATGGTTGCAGATAATGGAAACAGTATGTCTGTTGAACAGACAAATGGTGAAATAGTCGCAAGCTCTGTTAAACTTGAGCCTCAATCAAGTATGGACCCACCGACTGAAGTTGCTGATGTATTACAGGCAGCAAATCATTGTGATAATAAAGATTTGGTGGAGAAGGTAGATATATTGGATGGTCTTCCCCAAAATAGCGAGCTTGTTAACTTGATTAAAAGGGCTAGGAATTCGTCAGTCAAAAACTCGGAACTTCTCCATCTTATATTTGTAATACTTTTGAAATGTTTCTCTTGACAGTTGAGATAATGCTCAAGTAATATGATACTTGCAGGTAATTGCTTGCCTTGATGTGAGAACTAATGATAATGGTGATCTTGTTGTTACTAAAGGAGATCAATATGATGTGAGAGAGCAGACAAAAGAGAATGAGGTATTTTGGTCGTCTTATGTTACTAAAATCATTCATTTCTTCTATAATGTTGTCTGCACACTTTACATATTCATCAAGAGTTTGGTCAGACCAAGGAAATGAATAAAAGTAGGAAGGTATAAAACACTTTAACATTTTTTTTTAATGTGATTTTATGACCAATGATCAACACGCCGAAATCAAAAAAGCTTGTTAAAGTTATTTTTTTGACGCGACAACTTTCCAGTTTTGCATTATTGAAGTGCACCTTTGAAAGTATTCACAGTATGGGTAGCATTTGGTTTGAAAATATGCTTTTTATTTTGCAAGTTACTTATGATCTAGAACAGTGAGATTTATGATATGATGGCATAGATGTTTGTGTTACCTTCATCTTAGATTTTAATTTCTTGCCTTGTCCTTTTTGTTTCTTTACAGATGGTGGTGTCAAGAGAGATACAAGAATCTCCAGGCTTTCTCCCTTGGATGAAACTGGCGGTTATTTGGTAGCTTTAGATGTCTTATTAGGTATATAGGTTCAGCCTTGGACACGTTCCAAAGAATAACGTTAGTCGACTTGTGAACTTTTTTAGATATTTCTATCTTGTATATATTGAAGAACATAAATGTATTACTTCTATTCGAGTTAATAGAATTGTTCTTATCATTTCTCTTTGTTTAAAGTAATTTGCTATTCGAATAAACCTTGCTAGAAATACAAAATTGTTGTTACTGTGGCACAAAATTTATGTTGCGAGACATTTTTATGGTACAAAATATTTGCCATTAAAACCAACATATGGTCATGTCATGGTATTGATTAATGACACATTAGCAACACACAAAAAACAGTGAGCACATAGATTTATTACATGTGACAGGTGCTATCACCAGTGATATCACAGGTGCTATCACCTGTGATATCACCTGTGATATCATAATGTGATATAACATGTGATATCACAATGTGATATCACATATCACCTGTGATATCACAGGTGATACCTAATATCTTATTTTGTATCACAGATGATACCTAATAAGTTATTTTGTATCACATGTGATATGATATCACATGTGATATGTGATATCACATGTGATATGTGATATCACAAGTAGAGTAAAATGCAGAAATGGTCCCTGTGGTTTGCCCAAATTGCAGATTTAGTCCCTGTGGTTTCGAAAGTGCAGGCGGCCTCCCTGTGGGGAAACTTTGGTTCCGTTTTGGTCCCAGGACGTGCAATTTTTGAGCAAACCTCAGGGACCATTTTTGCAATTTTAGCAAACCGCAGGGACCATTTTTGCAATTTTGAGAAAACCACAGGGACCAAAACGGAACCAAAGTTTCCCCACAGGGAGGCCGCCTGCACTTTCGAAACCACAGGGACGAAATCTGCAATTTGGGTAAACCACAGGGACGATTCTTGCATTTTACTCTCACAAGTATTTGAGCTTCTTCAGATATCACATGTGATATCACCTGTGATATCACAGGTGATATATTGTGATATCACAGGTCTGTGATATAACATGTGATATCACAATGTGATATCACATATCACCTGTGATATCACAGGTGATACCTAATATCTTATTTTGTATCACAGGTGATACCTATTAAGTTATTTTGTATCACATGTGATATGATATCACATGTGATATGATATCACATGTGATATGTGATATCACAGGTATTTGAGCTTCTTCAGATATCACATGTGATATCACCTGTGATATCACATGTGATATCACCACCTGTGATATCACATGTGATATCGCATGTGATATCACCTGTGATATCACATGTGATATGTGATATCACAGGTGTTTGAGCTTCTTCACATGGGATATTGATGAGTGCCTGTTTACTCATCATTTTATGCCCATATGATACATAAAAAATGCTAAAAATAGCCAAATATGCCAATTTATATTGCAGATATCCTTGGATTGTGTTTTTATGTATTTCAGGTACAAAAAGCTCTTAGTTCTCTTTCATTAAGCTCATATTAGCTTATTGTAGCTACTTGTGAGCTTAATTTAGTTTAATTCAGTGTTAATTCCAAAAATCTCAAAAAGTCAACATAATGGTCAAATAAGCTGTTTTGGACGATAAGCTAGCAAGGGAAGAGCTTATTGCTGTTACTAGCTTGTCATTTGACAAGCTAGAGCTTGTAGAGTAGCTCCTCGAGCATTAAATGCCCTGTTTGAGCAAGGGCCTTTGTAAGTTTCAATTTATTTCCAATTTCATGTACATTTACTGTTCATTTGCTTATCTAGTGCTTATTTAGATTATTTTATGCTTATTTGATCCTATGGATGCTATTTCAAGTTAATTTGATAGGTTTTGCTTAATTGTTCTAGTTTTCACTTAATAAGCTTAAAAAAAGCCAAAAATTAGCATAACTGCTTATAGCTTATTAGAGTGCTTAATTTCTGCTAAAAAGTACTTATTTTACTTCAATATAGTTAGTTAATCCTTGGTAATCTCATTTCTTAGCTTAAAATAGGTCTCACTAGTGTAAAAATCAAAACAGTCCTTTATAAAGGGGTGTTTGGGTTAAGACCAAAATGGGTCAAATTTGCTAGCTACTGTTCATTTGCACTTTTGAGAAGTTTAATCTAGCTTAAAGAAACTTAAACAAGTTGTTTGTAGTGTGTTTTGATTTGTTTTGGAGGATTTTATAGAATTGGATTGGATATCATAGGATTTTTATAACTTGAGAATTAAGGTGGAAAAGGCAAAATAAGCAGACAGTTAACATATTAGGTATCACCTGTGATACATAATAACTTATTAGGTATCACCTGTGATACAAAATAAGATATTAAATATCACCTGTGATACATACCAAATATTAGGTATCACCTGTGATACAAAATAAGATATTAAGTATCACCTGTGATACAACAATTAACATATTAGGTATCACCTGTGATACAGAATAACTTATTAGATATAACATGTGATACAAAATAAGATATTAGGTATCACCTGTGATACATACCAAATATTAGGTATCACCTCTGATACAAAATAAGATATTAGGTATCACCTGTGATACAAAATAAGATATTAGACAAATAGACCTACCATGTGTTTTGAGCTACATTTGTGACACCAGCTATGGCGTCTTGTTCAACTTTTAGCCCCTTCATTCAAGATAACCAAATATGAGTGAATAAAAATTACGAATCCGGAACTTAGAATTGCCTATATTATATAAGCAAATTCACTTCATTGATTCAAAAGTTAGTACACCGGGCAACTTTAACAACATAGACAGAGACCTATACTAAACAAACAAGCTGATCGTGTTTCAACTTACATTAAAAAAAAAACAACATAACACTTGACAGAAGTAACAAGACTCTTCTATACAACTCGTTTATTCCACTTTTCTTTTATTCATCCATTTCATCATCATCTTCAACCTCCTCGATCTTCATCCTCTTCACAGCTTTTGCAGCATCGTTGAGAACACCATTCGCAGCGTTCACGAGTCCACCATTCCTTTCCACCTTGTAAGTCAATTCTCAAACAAAAGTGTTGATAATAAAGTAGAATAGTCAATTGTCATGTTATCTCATTTTCTTATATAATACGAGTATATTTTATTGATAAACAACAAAATGTCCAACAATTTAAGTTATTTTGTATTATTGGTAACTGTGTGATCAGTGGTTTGTCTGTTCATATTGTATTACATCTTGTATCATCTGAATTTCTGTGACAGAATCATAAAAATGACATTTCTTTGAACAATGTGATATAGCAACCCATGTTATAATAGAGTACATGTTATTATACCTTACGGGTGATTCTGACTTTGACTTTGACCTTGATCTTGATCTAGATCCGGCTCTGCACAGATGTTGGGGAAAAGGACCAGATGTTTATGTGGCGGTTGTTAAGAGAAATTATACGAGTCAAGGAGTGTTTGGATGTACACTTTGAAGGTGATTATATGATTAAAAGACAATTGTGCAATATACTGTTTAAATGTGCATATGTAGATTTTGGTTGTGATAATCAAATAATCCGATTTTTAAGTATTTGTAAAGTTTCTCGATTCAAAATTAAATAAAAAGTGACCAAAAAGGGCATTATTTTGTGAAAGAAAAATTATTTTACACTTCAATATTGAGATAATAAAACATTAATAACTGATTGTATATTTGGATTGCAGTAATCAAATAATCAGTTCAGAAATGCAACTCCAAGCACCCAAGATATGCATGCTAAAATATAATACCTTGCTGGCTTCACAGGAGATGCTGACCTAGATTTTACTGGCGATCTTGATACAGATTTGCTGCTGAAAAAAACAAAATGTCATCAGAAACAACTAGAATACTGAGTAATAATGAAGAATATTTTCTCATACCTCTTGCTGCTGCGCCATGGGCTTCTGCTTCTGCTACGCCGTGGGCTTCTGCTGCGCCATGGGCTTCTGCTTCTGCTGCGACTTCTGCTACGGCTTCGACTTCTGCTTCTGCTGCGACTACGGCTACGGCTACGGCTTCTGCTGCGGCTCCTACTTGGACTCCTGGAAGGGCTTCTTCCATACTTCCTTACCTGCACCCGTAAGGTAAAGACACTATAATCGAGCTTATGAGAGAGAACCCATGCAGCCAATTGGCACAATCACAATAGAATAGCTTAGCAAGGACATAGTAACAAATTATAGATGTGTTGGCTAATGGATTAGTAAGTTCAAGTTAAAACATGTCATTTTATGTAAAGGTTGAAACAGGTGGGGACAGACTGTGTTGCCTTGCAGCCATCAAAACCTTTAAGTGCCATCTTTGTTTTATGAAACTGAACTCTTTTCAGTTTTATGTTTGTGATATGATAATGCGGTTTCTTGTCCCATCTTTGTTTTGTTGCAGCAGGTATGGGAACTTCATGGGGATTGTAGTCTTGACTGTAATTATGTTCATTTAGTTGATTTTCATCACAAAATAAGTACAACATTGACTTGACCACTGAGACACTGAAAATAAAGATCTTCCCGCCACTTAGACTTTTCTTGTACAGAAGTGAATGCCAAAACAGAACTCAAAATGGCATAACCTGTCTTTGCATCAAGAGGTTAAGTAGTTGCATAGGTAATGCACAAAACACTACCTTTCAGGCTTCCTTTAGAGGGCATTCTGAATGCACGGGGCATTGAAAACTAACGAATTTCTCAAAGGTCAAAACATACTGTCGATGAATAGATTGTTAACATCATAAGCCATGGGTTCAAGCTAGCCGAACAAACAAGAAAGAAGCATTTTTACGTGTTAGCCAAAAGCTTAGGAACTAGTGCCAGATCCGGAATTGAAGATGAAAAGGCATATCAAAATGAAATGAGGGCTGATATCGAGATTGGATTCCTTGATCCATGCAGTATCTTATTAACTTAGAATCAATATTCAACTAAATTTGACGAAAAGGGTGTATGTAAAATACCTTGACCAATAAGGACAGCTCGTCTTTCACCTGCTGTAGCTTTGAGCAGAGTATTTAGATCATACGATGTATAAGGTCCATCTGTCAACCTACCAGGTCTAGTATCACAAAATGTAACACTAATTAGTAATTAGTACACAATGAGCACATATTAACAACAGAGGTAAACCATCTACTCAAATTCTTTGACTGTACTGTAATTGAAGAACAACACGATTATGAACCACAAACCTTATTATGGTATAAGAAAGGCCAGAGCTGATAACAAAGTCCTCCCCCATCTTCTTATATTTCAGAACACCAAAAAGATTAATGATGCTGTCAACAAAAACACAATCGGACACGGTTTGTAACATGCATAAAGGCTGATTTAAATAAACATGTGCTAGTTAACAGGTCTTTGGATAGAACGGACAAATATATTTGCTTAGGCGTCTGGTTATCTTTTTAACCAAACTTACCAGAACTTACGATAAATTAATTTGTTGTGTTTTAAAGTCTTAAATATAAAAAATTTCCAAAAGATTCGAACACGTACATATCTGATTATTACAAACTTCAAACAACAGCTCACATCCAAACACTATCTTCTACATCGAGCTTTAATAGATCTGATTATCTGATTTTGGTTATTCAATGTCACATAATCACGGTCAAAAGGCATACCCAAACACCCCATTAGTTTCAGAAGACAAAAAGGTTTGGAAACATCAAACAAAGGAACGATTAACAGAGACTAGTGAATACAAAAGGAAACAAATAACTGGTAGCCATACATACCTCCATGGTAGTTCATTAGACTTGGTCACTCCCACTGATGAAACTAAAATGAGTCTTGACAATGATCGAGGCAGTACTGACACAAGGTTTCTCACGCCTTCCCAGTCTTCAACAACAAATGACATTGACTTATCAGAACTTAAGGAAATAAGCAAATATATTTAAACAAAGCAATATTCACAACTGATTTTCAACCAAGTATTGATTCAGACCTACTCTTTCAGGTGTGTTATCACCATACCATCGCTTTGACAAACAGAAAGATTAAAAACTAAGGTCGTTCCATGTAAAAATCAATTGTTCATTTCATCAAACACATGGTGTGCATTTAACTGTATATTTTTCTAAAGCATAATTTACATAAAGACACTGAAATTATGAATTTAACTGAAAATCTATTAAAAACGTGAATACCGGAGGAGTGGCGGCGGTGTCTCGGTGTGTAGCGGTTGCTGTGATGGAGTTGCGGAGGTGTTGCGGTAGAGTAGCGGTGGTATTGCAGAGGTGTTAGGGTGGAGTGGCATGTCCTCATGTTGTTTATCTTCTACACAGAATTTGGATTTAGGGATTTGATAAGTGGATTGGAAGGTGTAAGTTAGATGTTAAATTAGGGATGAGAGAAACACAAAACTTGTGTGTGTTTTTTGTGAGAGAATACATGTTGAGTTTTTTAATTTTTTGTTTATATAGTTGACAATTATACCCAATAGTGTAAATAATGAATTTAATCTCAGCTTTTAATCAAAATGAATCAAAGGCGGGGATCGGTCCCTTTGTATGTAAGTAATGTTTTGTACTCAAATGATCTTTTATCTTAAAATAAATATAAAAATTGTAAAGCATTAAACAAAAACCTTCGTTGTAATCTAAAATAAATTCTTAGACTCAAAATGGATAAACAAAATCACATGAAATTGCTCAACATTCAGTGATATTTTTCATCAACATTAAAGTCATATTTGGCACGCTAGATTATAAAAAAGTTAATATTTATTTTCGAAAAAAATAAGCTATAAAAAATATTCGCTTTGTTTGACGGACATAATTTATTAGAGATTTTTAAAAAATAATCTTTATGTGGTGATCATCCTGAGACTAGAGAGCACCTTTTTATCTCATGTTCAAAATCTCTAGTTATATGGCGAAAATGCCTGAGCTGGTGGGGTGTATGTGTTCCTTCAAATCTATCAATTATGGATTTAGTGTCAGGATCCCTAGGGAATAACTTCCCCGGCTATGGAAAAACTATCTTCAATGGTGTATGCTATAGCATGTTATGGCATATATAGGCTTGGAGAAATAAGGTGGTCCATTCTAAGATTGAAGAAAGACAAGAGAAGCTAAAGGTCGATATCTTTCCACGAGTTCAATTTTCGTCCCTCTTATGGCTTTCCAACAGATGGCGTAAGGAAAAGAAAGTCTTAAACTGGCGTGTTTGGGTGTCAAAGCCTTCTGATATTGGTTTAGAGATGGGCCTTTCTAATAGGCGATAGCTGTTAAGGTGTTTTAATCCCTTTTTCATGTGGTGATCTTTTCTCCACCATCTTTGTTTTCCTTTGTTAGCTTGTATTGGTCCTCGGCTTGTGGCCCTGGTGTTTTTGTTGGTGTATGCCCTTGGGCTTCTCTTTAGAGAGTTTTTTATATCTATGTGCTTTTCAAAAAAATAAAAATAAAATAAATAATCTTTTATAATCTCCTAAAATTAAATGCTATTTCATGTAGCATATAAAAATAATCTACGTTTTTTAACTTTCACTTCATCTTCATCTACAACTACGGGTGTGTTTGTTAAAAGTAGCAGTGAGCAGTAGCCACAATTCACAGCTCACAGCTTTTTAAATAAGCATTGAAAAAATGAGTATTGCTAAAAAATAGAAAAGCTCACCGCTCTTTCGCCAAACGAACACTAAAAATCAAAAAGCTCATTTCTCACCGCTCATCACTTCAAAAATCTCCAAAAAAACTCTGCGCCAAACATAGCCTACATCTCTAGTTCCAGAGAGCGACAGTTATTTAAACATACCTTACATATCTCACACAATCTTGCGTGTATTCTTTATGTTTTTTTTTTTTTTTAACGGCGGATTTTATTAAGAGCTTGCAAAAGCTAGAAAAGATTACATAGAAGTAATAGTGGCAATAGGATTATACAACCAACCTGCCCAACTAATCTTGCCTTTGGAATTTCTAGAAGAAATCCACATAAAGGATTGAGAGACAATGGAATCCCAAATCGCCGACTTCTTAGGAGGGGTACTGGAGAAAATCAAATGGTTACGAAAATTCCAAATGGACCACAAAAGAGTACCCCCGACTCCCTCAATAACCGAACGAACCTTGGAGGAGACATGTAAGCCGTCTAACCAAACATACCACTCCACAATATTGCCGCAAATAGGAATGTCCAAGTCCCACCATTTGGCGAAAAAGGACCACAAGTCTTTAGCCAAATTACAATTGAAGAACGTGTGATTCACCGTCTCAATGTCACCTTGACAGGAAGGACAGATAAGCGAGATGACATCTATACCACGCCTATCTAAGTTTACCCTAGATGGAAGCTTGTTAAGCTTCAACCTCCATAAAAAAACATTAACTTTAATGGGGAGCAGCCGATTCCAACGAGTGGCTTCATTACAAGTAACCAACAACCTAGAGTCCACTAGGGAGCGAATAGAAGCAACAGAAAACCCCGAAGAACCATCCAAAGACCACTGCCATATGTCTCGCTGATCAGATAAAATTGTGTTCCTAATGACGTTTTTTAAAGCATTAAACTGAACCAACTCCACACCGCCTCTAGGGTCCCTCCGTAAAACAAGAGACCAGTCGTTAAGGCCAACACGGCTTGCAATAGAGCACCTTTTATCAGTGTCAAGAAGAAAAACGCGAGGGTACATCATTTTGAGAGGCTGGTTCCCACACCAAGTGTCAAACCAAAAACTTGAATCCAAACCATTACCAATCTTACGAGAACAAAAGGAAAAGAGGTCAATACCTTTTGATTTGAGGGTATTAATCGATGAGATAATAGATCCCCACGTGCTGCGCTTCGGTCTGGTAATGGTGTCACTATTAATCCCCCCTCCAGGACCATGAATGCTATTAATGACGCGAATCCAGAGATTGGATTGATCGGAAAGGTATCTCCAAACCCACTTAAAAAGAAGGCCAATACTTAGACCGAATATGCTGCCTATTCCAAGACCTCCTTCACGTTTGCTAGCAAGGCTTTTATCCCATTTGATCCACGTCAATTTTTTCTCATCAGGATCTCCACCTATAAAGAACTTATTACGCATGGCCTCTAGTTTTTTTCGAATGGCAACAGGCACCGGGTACAAGGACATATAATATATGGGAAGATTGCTAAGAACCGATCTAATTAAAGTGAGGCGACCACCAACAGATAACAACCGAGCTTTCCAAGAAGACAACCTCGAAGAAAACTTTAAAAGAACGGCATTCCAATTAAGGCATCTCGCCATGTTACAACCCACAGGAACGCCAAGGTATTTCAAAGGAAATTTAGCTGCCCCACAACCTATAATGCTAGCCATATGAGAGACTTCCACTTCAGAAACCCCAACTCCAAGAACAGAACTTTTGTGAATGTTTATTTGAAGCCCCGAAATGAGAAAGAAACAACGAAGCATGCTGATCAAATTTCGAGCATTAGTCCAAGACCATTCCCCGAAAAAGATGACATCGTCCGCGTACATCAAATGAGAAATACTCAAATTATCTCTACCAATAGTGACACCTTTGAAAAGACCTAGCGCCTCAGCCTTGCGAGTGAGAGCATGTAAACCTTCCATAGCCAAAATGAAAAGGAAAGGAGACATCGGGTCTCCTTGTCGAAGGCCTTTATGAATACCAAACTCTTCCGTTGGAGAACCATTAACTAGCACAGAGGAACGAGCGGTATAAAGACAGCCCCGAATCCAAGCGCGCCATGTAGAACCAAACCCGAGCTTATCCAAGATTAAATCTAAAAAATCCCAACGCAAAGAATCAAAAGCCTTTTGGAAGTCAACTTTGAAAACCATAAGCTCTTTCTTGCGTTGACGATGCCATGCTAGCACTTCGTTTAATATAAGGGGGCCATCAAGAATGTTTCTTCCTCTAATGAAAGCTGATTGCGCGGGGTTAACACATTCACCAATAACGGAACTAAGTCTATTAGCTAAAAGTTTGCCAATAATTTTGTATTGGCATCCTATTAGACTAATGGGCCGAAACTCGGAAACGGACTTGGCGTTGGCTACCTTTGGAATTAAAGCAATGAATGAGGAGTTGCAACCTTTTGGGAAAAAATTAATACGAAAATATTCATGCACAAAACGAACCACATCATCTTCAATTAGATCCCAGAAAGTAGTAAAGAATTTAAAAGTAAATCCATCGGGACCCGGAGCTCGGTCCCCACCACAATCCCAAACAGCTTTTTTAATCTCACTGCGAGAGAAAGGCCTTTCCAAAAAATCACGTTTACTAGGGGAGATAGGATTAAGAAATTCGGTTTCCAAAGAGGGAGGGATACCATTTGGCTGTTGAAACCGAGAACTGAAATGCCTTAAGAATTCCGCCTTGACCAAAGAGGGTTCCTCAATCCAGTCGCCATTTTTTAGAATACCTTTAATAGCCAATTGACGCCTATTTTTCTTAAGAGTTCCATGAAAGAAACTAGTGTTTTCATCACCTTCTAGAGCCCATTTTATCCTAGCTTTTTGAGCTAAGTCTTTCGCCTCTACACGCTCTAAATCTCCCAAAACCGCAAGGGAATCTCTACGATTTTTGAAGTCATCCTCACTAGCAATACCGAGATCAACCTTAATATCAATGGACGAAA